>CM044007.1:51080311-51087811 GCA_024085815.1 Flaveria linearis | reverse complement strand
CAATATCCAGTCCCAAACATGGTTCCCTAATCACTAATCATAATTCATCATCATACATGATCACCAAAATCTACACACCATTATGATTAACCAAGCATCCATACAACTCTACCAACACATTCTATCACATTAGACATCCTCAATAAACACTCTAGCATTATCCTAGCATCAAGAACATGTCCAAATCATCATATCCAAAGTTCATCAAAAATAAAGTTTCTCCTTTTGGGAAAGTACATCCCAAAATCCATTATACACCAAATGTATACATGCATTCATCAATAATATGCCATATCAAGTTCATAATAACGTCTAAGCAAGATCAACAACATCTACATATCATAATTCATTAATCCCATATCTAAAAAGTTACTATCTTTAGTAATGTATGGATTCTAGCATGTGTTCTTGAATTCCTATCGTTCATAACAACAATCTAGTAACAAAACATTATCATTAACACATCCGTAACATCCATTCATCATCAAATGCAAGGCCCCGATCCCGGGCACCTCACAGTTGGTCGTCATCACACGTAAAACATAGATTTGATATAAACATGATATAATAACACAGCGGAATTAATAAAAAGGTCATTCTCATTTCATCATAAAAGCTTTTACAAGGCATTACATCGTTAACCTGATTACAAAATACAAGCTTTATCTACTTTGCCTATCTTTACTATGATTGCTGCTGAAGCATATGAAACCGAGGATTTCATAAGTAATCCCCGTCATGTGATTCCTTAACAATCATAGGGTCATATACAGTGACCTCTAATAGAAGATATTAAGTTCAAAAATATGTTTTTCATCATAAAGGAGATTCCTTAAGTAATCCCGTTTATGGGAATCCTCAAGAAATCTCGCACTCGCATGCAACATAATTTGTTGCGTGCATTACGGGCCCACAACACATGACGTTGCAGCATAATCAAAAGGAGAATGCCGTCCCCCATGAGCTGAGTAGTCGCCTCGTGCCATCCCCAGCAACACTACCTGCCAACTGGAAACACATAAAAAGTCAGCGTTGCTGAGTGAGTTCTAGTTTTATATTAAAACATACTTTTACCTGTTAAAAGTGTTCTTTCATACATGCGATCATACATCATACGTACACAGAGATAATATTCATTATTATCTTCATCATTCGTTATACGTCATCATCTTTAACTTCTCATATGGATTCTGTCAGGCTTTACCCACTTCATAGCACTCGACTATGATTACTGTGGTCGAATGATAAGAATCCCGTTTCATGCTTACTTGCACATTGAATATCTTTTGTACCACTACCATTTGCTATT
Source organism: Flaveria linearis (assembly GCA_024085815.1). Taxonomy (NCBI): domain Eukaryota; kingdom Viridiplantae; phylum Streptophyta; class Magnoliopsida; order Asterales; family Asteraceae; genus Flaveria; species Flaveria linearis. The sequence goes on along the minus strand of CM044007.1, from coordinate 51,086,502 downwards.
CCTCGAACATTATTAGCTACCGGGCCGAAGTCATTAAATGAACAGCAAAACGTATGCCACGGTACTAGAGGTAAGCGGTAGGGTACCATGACCATGGCCAATCACAAAGAAGGACCAATCGACTTATTCAATGTTTGCAAGACTTAATTCGTTCGTTCATTAATGCATGTATTCATCATCATTCTTCTTTTCGTTCATTCGTTAATACATGCATTCATCATCATGTTCCTCTTTCATTATTTTTCCCTTTTCATCACATAATACTTCATTCATTCGTTCATTCTCATTATTCGTAAAGTTTCGGAAAGATAAACATACATAATCATAAGGAACATAAACATCTACAATTCATCAATCATTATCATCATATAGGACCTCATCATACTTATCATATTCACATCATATCTACGCCTGCATCCTCATTTACATCAGCCCTATGTGGGCGATTGAACATACCACAGTCGCATGGCCTCTATGCGACTGGGTCGTGCGACTGGGCAATCAGGCGACTGGACTTACATTCGTGCGATTGAACCACCTATCGTACGAATGAACACTATGCGAATGGACTAATAGGCGATTAACCTCATACGTGCGACTAAACTATCATGCGAATGGACCTATGCGACCGAATCCCTCAGTCATATGGTCTATCGGGCGATTGAGCCCCATCCGTACGACTGAACCTCAGTCGTACGATTGAACATCTGTTTTCCCTTAGTCGTGCGACTATCCCTCCAGTCGCATGACCCTAACTGGGCAGCGACTGGAGTTCATCACGAACTGCAGACGCGACCTACGGGTCTCAAACCCTTCCAAACTCATTTCTAGCCCAATTTAGCCTTCCTAGACCTCAGGGAATCGTACTAGGACATTGTACAAGCTAATGCAAGTCCTAATTCGTACCATAAACACGTTACTCAAGATTTCACCCAAATGGGTCAAACAAACACACTGTTCAAAAATAGGGTTTATATGTGATCCAGCCCCAAAATCGTATGAAAACAAGTAAATGAGGGGTTCTAGAAACTCACATTAACAGGTAGGAGTTAAAGAGATTCGACTTGGCTAGCTTCTCGACAAATCCGAGCCTGAATCACCCCGTTCTCTCTTTTCCTCCTCTGCTCTGTCGCTCTTTGCTCTTTCCCGACTGAAACGTGTGAGTGTTGGGGAAAGAAGAGAGCTGCTCCTCTTTTTATAGGTACAGCTCAGTCGCATCTGGTCCAGGGGCGATTGAGCCTTCAGTCGTATGAACACCACGCGACTGGACCTCCAGTCGCATGAGTCCCATGCGGTTGAGCCTTCAGTCGTACGATTGAACTCCATTCGTACGGTTAAGCTTCAATCGTCCTTCAGTTGTGCGTTCGAACACCATGCGACTGGACCTCCAGTCGCACGAATCACATGCGACTGAGACTCAGTCGCATACCACTCCAAAAGTCAAACTTCCGGGTGTTACATCAAATCATCATACCATACAAAATAAAGTTACTATTATTAGTAACCTAGGAACAAAACCCTCAATTCATCAATTTCTTGCAAGATCAACGTATTATAGCATTCATCCAACCAAACTATTGTCATAACATCATCAAACAACCATCAACTTTATATAATCAACATAAAATTCGAATTAGGGTTCATCTAGAGTCAAGTTCATGAACAATTCCACAAAAACATATCATTCTTGCATAATCGACGTTAAACAACATGTATACTATCAAACTAACCTTTTAACATCATCAAGCAACAACAATTTCAACACTTTTGAACCCAATCTTCGAATTATGGTTCGGACAAATTGAAAAACCATGAAAAACTTGCAAAAGCCTAACCTTTAAACGTGTATGGCTTGTATTTGATGATTCTAACTTGTTGCAATCCTTGAAACTAGCCAAAATCAAGGTTTAATTGTTGTTCTTGGCTGCAAAAATCGAAGTGTATGTGTGTGGAATGGAGATCGCGACCGCAAGGGTGGGGAATTAGGGTTGGGTTTGTTTTATTTAATTTAATTTACAAGAATTACCCTTTAAACCCTTGTGTTTTGTATTTTTATAAAATTTAAGCTTTTAAACTCCTTGTAAAGTGTTTTTAACTTAATAATATGAGCATATAAACTAATGGTAACCATTATATATTTTATTTTTATGAAAACACAAGACATTCGAATTAATACGCACGTTTCCACGCTACGCGATTAATTTCCTAATTAGTATTTAAAACACACCATACACGTAAGCATAATACCATAATCACATAACCAGTTAAATTATCATTAATTTAACATTATTAAATATTATTAGGTCACCAACGTTAAACGACAACTAGTGTGTGCTTACGACAAGTGTATGCAAGACTTAACGGAACTAACGGAGTTTTGGTAACGGAAAATTACCGGATGTCACATCAAAGTTTAAAAACTAATAACAAAATCATCGTAGCATAAAACTATACAAGCTAAAGATGCCTAAAAAGATTTAATATTAACCGTGTTACAAATCTATACTTGTTAATAAAACAATATATTTAGTGTCACGTGTCATTTTTTAAGCATTCATTTATTTAATTTCCCGTCTAAAAATGTATCTATCCTTATTTTTAGTCATAATTGATTTGAATGAAATCAATTATCACTATAGTTACAAAATAAGTTTTTTTCTTAAATAGTGTATACAGAATATTTATCTACCATAATAGGAGTTTAAGAAAGTGTTTTTCTAATATAATGCTATTTGTTAAATTTATTTCACTTTAAAATAATATTATTTAAAAATAGTCAAGTACAAAGGTTAATAAAATTACAAAACCATTTGGTTCATGTGTTGTAATTAAGAACATAAAGTTTTTCTAAAAGTTATTTTGAATTCTTTTTAAATTCACTCAAATTTGATTTTAAAACTTCTTTTCATATAGAAAAGTTGATTTTTTAACTATAATTTTGTTTCAATTTCACACAAAAGTAGGCACATTTTTTTAATCTTTTTAAAGTATGTATTTTTTTAAAAATATTTTTAAGTAGCTTAAAAGATGTAATGAGAAAAAAAATTTAACAAAAAATGCATTCTTTAAAAATATTTTATATAAATATGATGATTAAATAAAAAAAGTTATTGGTTTATTTTTATTTTATTTTACGAACTATAAATGTAATTGTCAATTACCGATGATATGTACGTTGCTAATAGACTTTCAACAACAATTAGGGGAGAAACGAGCTAGGCCGTCTCGTGAGCCACTCGGGACCGACTTGATAAAAACTCTAACTAAGTTTAGCTTAAAAAAACTCGAACTCATTCTACGACTTAGTTAATAAATGGTTTGACCCCGAGCTTCATATGTCAAAATCGAGCCGGCTCGCAAGACGAAACTATCATTGTATGTAATGATGTTTATTTCATCTTTTATGTATATAATTATATAAATGATTATTACTATATATAAATTTATGTTTAAAATAATTATATAATATATATCATTATTTTTAAAAAATTACATAAACCATTTAATTTTATAAAAAGATCTTTTTTATATAAGAATACGTATTCTATAAATATATGTAAAAAAATACTCATTAAAGCGAATTAATATTTTTGTATGAAAAAACATTATTGAAAAGATTTTAAGAAAACCTTCATAAAAAGAACTATGAAACATTTTTTAAAATAATAAGAGTTGCTTAATTGTTTTTTAATTTATTAAAACTTTCTCCTTTTAATTTTACTTAAATAATATTATTAAAAAAAGAAATACTTTTATCCAATCATATTATGAATAAAAAATTATATTTTTAGTAAAAAAACCATTTTGGTAGATATTTTTGAAAACACTGATTTTACTTCAAAAAAAACTCATTACTAAGGGCACTGTAATGATTTTAAAATAAAATTCTAAAATAGATTGTAAGTTACAGTTGACTGTTTTCTCAACCAAGAATAAATTGACTCTATCCCTGCCAAACAGATAATATAATGAGTTTATACAAGTTGTATTACATTAAAATTGTGAATTGAAAAGTGTTGAATTCTTACTTATTCAAACAAGTAATTAAAGGTTTGCTAATTCACTCGTCCTATGCAAATGGGAAGAAATCTCATACGTGTCTTCTATTCCGAAACAATGTTATATATTTCATCAAATCAAGGGTCTCAAATAATAAATTCAGGGTTTTGATTTCCCCAAATCATGACGTCGATTTTCAAATGAAAAATTGAAACATTTCATATTCTTTTCAATTTACAAGCATATCATGGTATTGATTTACCCAAAAGCAGGTTATCTTTCAAGTTCAGCTCACCTATCCTTTTACATCTTCATTGATCTATTTAATATCATTTAAATCATAACAATTGTTCTACAAAGTCTCAATTCAATGCTCACATATACAAATCTCGATTGTAACATCAGCAGTGGTTTCGTACGATTCAAGGATTTTGATTTTGATTTCAAGATAACCTTTAGTATTTTGATTTTTAACATCAGTTTGACTAGTTTATGTTATTGTTTATGAAAACATGAAACTTTGATTTAGTTTTAATTGATGTAAGCATTAAATTGATTTTTGTTTTTGTTCAACAAAAAGAGAAAATTACATAATTGGTTCCCGTGGTTTAATCAAATTGCATGTTTAGTCCCCAAACTTTAAAAATCACAAAGATAGTCCAATTTTTTGTGTAATCATTGCATGTTTGATCATTAGTACCGATTCAAGCTCTATGTTGTATTATATCGAGTTACAAATTGACATGAATTAAAATTGTTAACATTAGACAATGATGGTAAATTTACAAACAAAACATTAAATTTGGTAAACAAAAAAGTTTTCGTATTTTTATAGTTGTTCTCATGTTCAATATAATTTTTTATTATCAAAATTATTATGTATAAATTCATTTCATTTTATGTTATACATTATTTAGACTTATAAGCATTGATAAAGAAAAACTACTAATATCAGATTTAGATGATTTTAAAAATTAAACATAAAAATTGATATACAAAGTATTAACAATAATATTATGACTTACGAACGTTTTTAATCAAAAATAATTTTTAATGATTGAACCTGTGTATTACACGGGTATTTAGCCAAATTTGAAATAAAAAAATTAAAAGAATCCCCCATGAACGAAATGGTAAAATTTATCTTTAAAAAAATAAAGATCAAGATCAAAAGTAATAAAACTCATAACAAAGTAATTATACGAAGTCTGTGGTCAAATACACATATGGAGAAAACACAACAGGTCACTCGCATGGCTTCATCACATTTCTCAAGGTTGAAACCCATTCGTTCCAAAAATATGATAATACTTTTGAATCAAAGCTAAAATAAATCAGAGTTGGATTAAAAATTTGCAATAATCAAGACCTGAATAAACATTTAATTCATCCATCAAAACCATACTCAAAAGACATTGGAAATTCAGAATCGTTTTTTGAATCGATCAAAAATCAATGTGAAAAGGATGAATACGAACCTCCGATTGGAAGATGAAGATCAAACAGGTGGAAGTCAATGTTTTCAGAACCGGATCGGACGTCGAACCGGACGCCTTACTGGTTTGGTGGTCGGACCGGTCGGACCGGTCGGACCGGTTGGACCGGATTTAACTATATTTTAATTATATTTATATATGTAATTAAATATAAGTAATTTATATATGCTTTATATATGTATTTTATAGTTATATATAAAATTTAAGTATATTTGGGTGTGTGTGAATGTATGTTTAAGATTATATTGAACACTTTGTCCCACATTGGTGTGGGGACAAAGTGATGTTTGGTTTATAAGTAATTTTGGTATCACTCTAGTGTATCCTTATGACATATTTTGCCACAAGTACTACCCGCGCGCAGGGGGGGTGCAAAAATGGGGAAAAAGGTTGGATTTCCAGCGAACTCGTGTGTGTCCGCACGTGTGATTGACGTATTTTGTTGGTCGATGCTACGTAGAAGTATAACGGAAACTCCAACTTTTAATACTAACTTGTGATTGACGTACGTTATCCGAAGTAGATACTTTATCTCATCACCAGTGAAAAGTGAAAGCAGATGATCGTTAATTTCATGAACCACCTCATTTTTTGGTGCAAAATTGCTCTCTCACGAAAGTACTCTTTGTCTTTGTAGTTCTCTAACAAGGATGGGTAAACAAATTGAATCAAACTTGCTAAAGGATCGATCGATTC